>WOXC01009438.1:0-41306 GCA_011680675.1 Gymnobelideus leadbeateri | reverse complement strand
TGGGAGGGAATTATAAGCAGCCCTGTACAATATATCTACTATGATAATGTTTTGCATAGCTAGACATGTACAACATATACTGAATTACTTATCTCCCAAGAGGGAATGGGTGACAAGGGAGGAAGGAAATGGATCTGAAATTCGAGGTCGTAACATTAAATGTTTCAAATATATATAAATACTATTATTAATACTCTTTTGCTTGTAATAGGGAGGTAAGATGTGCAGGCATTGGGACACAAAGATTCACCTTCCTCTAATGGAAAAGTCGATGGGGGTATGGGAGAAGGTATGGGAGAGAGCAGATTGGAGGAAGCGATATCTTGTGGGACTACTATTCTGGGAGGTTGGGTAGGGGAATAATGGGGGGAAAATGATTGTAACTCAAAATCTGGCAGAAATGAATGATGTAAAACAGAAGTTAATAAAGCATTTGTTTAAAAAATAAAAATAAAAATACAATTCTTGGGGCAGCTAGGTGACTCAGTGAATAGAGCACCGGCCCTGGAATCAGGAGAACCTGAGCTCAAATCTGGCCTCAGACACTTAACACTTCATAGCTGCATGACCTTGGATAAGTCACTTAACCTCAATTGTCCTGTTCTTCCCCCCTCCCATATATATATATATATATATATATATATATATATATATATACACACACATATATATATACATATATATACATATATATATATATATGCATATTATGAGATTTTCTGGGAGAAGGGAAACCAAACTATCTGATGCCCCATGACAATGATGATGGATGGTAATGTAGTAAATACAGGGTGTCATATAATAAAAGAATTAAAAAAAACATACACAATTGAGTATTACTACTACATAAACTTGTGACAGCTAATATACACACATTGGGACTGATAATAAAAAAGCTTAAATCAAAAGTTTGACTGTTTCAGGAAATTCTGACATCAGATCCAGTCTCTCTCCCCTATACCTTCTAATGACAGAGTGATACCTAGTGTCAACCCTGCTTCTGTGCCGGATCACAAAATAAATACTTAATTATGTTATTCTAATATCTTTCCAAGTATCAATGCACTGAATATGCACACATCTCTTTACTATGTCCTTTAACCTTCCCATGTTTCTAAACTAAATGGCTACTTGCTTTGGCCTCCAGAAACCTCTTGCTCCCCAAGCAACTCTACCAACTTGGGCTGTGTCTAGATATCATTGAAACTTCCAGAAGACAAGTCAGCCAGAAAAGAGCAGAACCTTTTGGCTACAGAATATGACAGGTAAGTTTTAATGGTGAGAAGGAGAAGAAGAGGGGATCAGCCCAGAGTAGTAGGCTGAGACAAAAGCAAGTGTGACAGTAATTCAAAAGGCAACTCAGATGGCCTTGGGCCCTCATCAGGGGTGTGTGTGTGTGTGTGTGTGTGTGTGTGTGTGTGTGTGTGTGTGTGTGAAAGAGACAGACTGTATATCTACACAACAAGACAACTGGAGGAATGCAATGTGACAGTGAAAGCAAATCACCTGCTTTATGATTTCTCCTCAAATACTGCCTGAGTCAGAGCATAAGACACTGCATGAGGAATCCCCAATCAGAGGTTGTAGATCCTGAAGTCATAGCCAGTAGATTTCCAAACCAGTTGCTGCTACCACCACCTCCCCTTCAGCTACCCATTAGGGGAGTGAGTCCATTCCAAAGACTTTGTTACCAACTTCTACTACCCCCTTTGCCCTCACCTTCCTCCTCCTCAACTCTCCTCCAGAAATTGGGAAAATAGAAAGTAATTCCTTATCAAAAAGTTGTCATAAAGGAGGATGATTTGGATCTAATTAACCTATATTTTAGCCAAGCTTTTGATAAAATGTCTCATACTATCCTTGTGGAGAATATAGAGATGTGGATTAGATATTAATGCAATCATGTCAGATCATAATTGATTCTATAACTGGACTTCAATAGTTGGGGCAAGAGGTCTCCAGTGGAGTACCTAGGGATCTCTCTCTACCTGGTCCTGTGTGGCTTAAAATCTTTATCAGTGACTTGGACAAGACACAGATAGTGTGCTCTTCAAATTTGCAGATAACACAAAGCTGAGAATAGTTAACATACTGTATAAAAAAGACATGATCTGAAATGATTTTGATAGGCTGGAGCACGGGCTAAAGAAATTGATTATATAAGCTACAATTAGATGAAATTCAATAGGGATAGATAGAAAATCTTGCACAGATCCAAAGAAAAATCTTTACAATATGAGGTAGAAGAGGCCTAGACAGCCAGCAGTTTTTCTGAAAAGGATAGGGGAGGGCTAGGGGTGGAGAGGAGAGATGGGCAACAGACTCGATATGAGTCAGCAAGGCAATGTGGCAGCCAAAAAAGCTAATGCATTATTAGCTGCAGTGGGAGGGCCATAGTTTTGTTTTGTTTTGGTTTGGTTTGGTTTTTGGTTTTTGGTTTTGTTTTTTTGCTTTTTTGGAGGACAACTAGAGTTAAGTAACTTGCCCAAGGTCACACGGCTAGGTTTTTTGTTTGTGTGTGTTAAGTGTCAGAGGCTGGAACTGAACTCAGGTTCTTCTGACTCCAGGGCCAGCACTCTACTCACTGCACCACCAGCCACCCCCGAGGGCCATAGTTTAGAGGAACAGGGAGATGATAATCCTGCTGTACTCTGTCCTGGAGTAGGGTTCAATTCCATACACCACAGTTTAAGAAGGATGTTGATAAGCTATAGAATGTCCAGAGAAAAGCAGTAAGAATGACGAGGGGAGGGCAGAGTCAAAATGGTTGAGTAAAAGCATGAACTTGCTTGAGATCTCCACCAAACCCATACAAATGCTTGTAAAAAAAATGACTCTAAACAAATTCTAGAGCCACAGAGCACACAAATTGAGAGAGTGAAACAAATTCCCAGCCCAGGACAACCTAGAAGGTAAACAGGAAAGGTCTATCACACTAGGCTGGGAGCCCCACAAAAACCAAAGACAAAGTAAAAGGTCAGTGGGAAAACTCTGTCAGACCTAGGTGAGAGAGGAGCATGGTCCAGCCCCAGCCCCAGGGCAGTGGAGGTAGCAGCAGGAGTGGCATAGGTGCTGGCTGCAGCTGCTTTTGGAGCTCTGGGCCCACAGACAGTGAGAGGATTGAGTGGAGTCCTGGGTGGCAGTCCAGGCATGAGGAGGAGTACTGGTGTGGAGCTTGTGGTTAGAGTGAAGAGGCAATGTTCCCCACAGTTTCAAGGCAGAAAAGAGTGTTTGTGGTCACTCACAGACCAGAGCTCAGGCCAGAAGATGAGTAAACACCTCATCTTTGATTGTACCACCTTGGAAGAGCTGAAAATTTACAGTTCCCTAGAAGTATCTCTGAAAAGAGCTGCACAAAACCCCTGAAGCTTGGGACAGTACACCCACACCTACACCCACCCCCACTGGAAACAGAGATCTACCTTGACAAAGAGTTAGAAAGTCAAGTATTTGGCTGGGAAAATGAACAAACTGTAAAAAAAAACTCAGAATATAGAATCTTACTTTGTGACAAAGAAGATCAAAACATACAACCAAAAGATGACAACAAAGTCAAAGCTCCTACATCAAAAGCCTCCAAGAAAAATATGAATTGATCTTAAGCCATGGAAGAGCTCAAAAAGGAGTTTGAAAATCAAGTAAGAGAAGTAGAGGAAAAATTGGGAAAAGAAACAAGAATGATGCAAGAAAATTGTGAAAAACAAGCCAACAGCTTGCTAAAGAAGAGCCAAAAAATAGTGGAGAAAATAATACATTAAAAATTTAATCTAACCCAAATGGCAAAAGAGGCCCAAAAAGCCAACAAGAAGAGTGCCTTAAGAAGCAGAACTGGCCAAATGGCAGGGGTCCAAAAGCTCACTAAAGAAAATAATTCCTTAAAAATTAGAATGGAACAAATGGAAGCTATGACTTTATGAGAACTCAAGATACTATAAAACAGAACGAAAGAGACTCACAGAGAAACCCAAAGAAGACAATGTGAAGGGGTGCCTAGGTGGCGCAGTGAGTAAGAGCACCGGCTTTGGAGTTGGGAGGACCCGGGATCAGTTCCAGCCTCAGAAAATTAGCACCCTCACATAAATAAATAACTAGCTGTGCAACCTTGAGCAAGTTACTTCACCCCAATTGCTTTAAAAAAAAAAGAAGACAATATGAAATATCTCATTAGAAAAACCACTGACCTAGAAAATAAATTCAGGAGAGACAATTTTAAAATTATTGGAATACTTGAAAGCCATGATCAAAAAAGGAGCCTAGATATCATCTTTCAAGGAATTATCAAGGAAAACTACCTTGATATTCTAGAACCAGAGGGCAAAATAGAAATCAAAAGAATCCACTGATAGTCTCTTGAAAGAGACCCCAAAAGGGAAGCTCCCAGGGGTATTGTAGTCAAATTAATTCCAGACTTCCTAGGTCAAGGAAAAAATATTGCAAGCAGTCAGAAACAATTTGGGTATTGTGGAAACACAAACAGGATAACACAAGATCTATCAGCTTCTACATTAAGGGATCAGAGGGCTTGAGATATGATATTCCAGAGGTCAGAGGAGCTAGGATTAAAACCAAGAATCACCTACCCAGAAAAATTGAATATAATACTTCAGGGGAAAAACAAATATTCAGTGAAATAGAGGACTTTGAAGCATTCTTGATGAGAAGACCAGAGCTGAACAGAAAATTTGACTTTCAAATACAAGAATGAGAACGTAAACATGAAAGAGAAATCATAAGGGACTTATTAAAGTTGAACTGTTTATATTCCTACATGGAAAGATGATTTTTGTAACTCACAGTGTTAGAGTAGTTGGAGGGAAGATAGATAGATAGATAGATAGATAGATAGATAGATAGATAGATAGATAGATGGATAGACACACAGAGAGCATAGGGTGAGTCAAATATGAGGGGATGGTGTCTAAAAAATAAAATTAAAGGATGAGAAAGGAATATACTGGGAGGAGAAAAGGAGAGGTAGAATGGGGTAAATTATCTTATATAAAAAAGGCAAGTAAAAGTATTTACAACAGAGAGGAAGAGGGGGAGGTGAGAGGAAATGAGTGAACCTTACTCTCACTGGATTTGGCTTAAAGAGGAAATAACACACACACCCATTTGGGTAAGTAAGGAAAGTATAGGGAGGAAGGGGATAAGAAAAAGGAGAATAATAGAAGGGAGGGCAGAGTCAGGGAGAGGGTAGTCAGAAGCAAACACTTTTGAAAAGGGACTGGGTCAAAAAAGAAAATAGAATAAATGGGGGGCAGGATAGAATGGAGGGAAATATAGTTAATCTTGCACAACATGACTATTATGCAAGTGCTTTGCATAGCTACAAATTTATAACCTATATTGAATTGCTTGCCTTTTCAATGACAGTGGGTGAGGAGGGAAGAAGGGAGAGAATTTGGAACTCAAATTTTTAAAAATAATGTTAAAAATTGTTTTTGCATGCAACTGGGAAATAAAATATACAGGTAATGGGGTATAGAAATCTATCTTGCCCTACAAGAAAGTAAGAGGGAAAGGGAAAGGGGGTGGGTGATAGAAGTGAGGGCAAACTGGGGGAAGGGGTAATCAGAATGCATGTCATCTTGGGGTGGAGAGCAGGGGAAAGATGGGAGGAAAGTTTGGAACTCAAAATCTTGTGGAAATGAATGTTGAAAACAAAAAAAATAAATTAATTTTTTATAAAAAGAATGACAAGGCACCTTGAGTTCATGATATTTGAGGATAAGTTAAAGGCTTGAATTACATTTAGCCTGGAGAAAAGAAGGTTCAGAGGAAACAATATATTCAAGTATCTGAAGAGTTGGCATATGGAGGAGAGGGTACCTTTGTTCTTCACATCTACAGATGGTAGGACCAAGAGCAATGATAGCAGTTCAAAAAGGGCAGGATCTTCCTAGTTGTGTGACTCTGGGCAAGTCACTTAACTTCTGTTTGCCCTAATCTACTGCAAAAGGAAGTGGCAAACCATTGCAGAATCTTTGCCAAGAAAACCCATGGACAGTATTGACCTGCTATGGTCCACAGGGTCACAAAGAGTTTGATAGAACTGAACAATAAGCCATATATAAGAATCCCTGTGGGTCCTATATGGACTTAGAAAGCCACATATTAACATTATCAGTGTTCTATTTAATTTTTATCTATTTTATTAAAGATTTCCCAATTACATTTTGGCTTGGTTTAAGCCACACTCAGGAGTACTGTGGGGAGTCTGCAAGCAAAATGTTTGACACTTTTGGATTAGATAATCTTTAGGATCCACTTCAGGTCTTAAAAACAAAACAAAACAAAACAAAAACCAACCCTATTTGTTCAATTTTTTATTGTGAAATAATAATAATAGTTATTTCATTAAAATACTCTATGATTTTCAAAGTAGCTAAATATATGATCTTCTTTGAGTCTCATAACAACCCTGTGAGTTAGGTATTACATTTTGCAGATTAGAAAGCTGAGGCTAAAAAAGGTAAAGTAATTTGCCTATGTTAACATACCAAGTAAGGTCAGAGGGAGAATCTGTGCCTACATTATCATGTCACTGAGTCTAGCACTCAAATCAAATTGCTTCTGGATGCATGAAGAATTTTGGCATGATTACCAAATTCTGTGTATTTAAAGCATCGACAAAATGTCTGCTGCTATTGAATTGTTACAGCAAGGTCTTCTGAACTCCCAACTCAAACTTGCACTCCTGTGTACATTTTTATTTGTATAATATAATATATTATATATCATAATATATAATATAATTTGCATAATATAATAATAATGTTATTTGTATAATATTTTGGTATATCTGAAAATTAAGCACTCCAGGCTCTAGCCTTATGAAGAGCTAATCTAAGAACCTAAGGATAGAACCTTGAAAGACAAAGTTATCAAGTAGTCAAAAACCACCCACATTGGCCTCCAAGCTTCACCAAGACCCAGGAAATCTGTGAGCAGGAAAATGTAATACACAGGTGACAAAAGTTGGACAATTAATTGAGTGGGGAAATAGGGCTTAGGAGAGCTAGATCTAAGGCACAGTGACATTAAAATAGGTGCTGCTACCAGATGGCAGAGAGTGGAGGTAAAAAGACAAAAAAATAAGCAAAAAACATCAATCCTTATATTTCTCATCAGTGCTGAAGAAAAAGATAACACCAGAAAGGTTGCCAGAAGTCCAGTCATTATGCTGGACTGGAAACATGATGCTGGAAAGAGAAGCAAGTCTCAAAAGGCTGATAGGGGATTTTGAGAAGCTCCATGAGCTTTAGGAAGAACTTGCGACAAGAGAAGCTGCCATCTGCTTCCCCAGCTGTATTTTCACTCCAACAGAATAGCTATCATATCCTAGGGAGAATACCCACAGAATTTTCTATCAACCATTTCAAAGTGCTTAAATACATCATCTCATCTGAGTCTCACAACAACTCTATGAAGTAGATATTACAGGTATTATTACATGCTGCAGATTAGAGAGCTGAGGCTAAGAACGATTAAGTAATTTGCCTATGTTAACACACCAAGTATGGTCAGAAGGAGAATTTGTATCTAGGACTTCATGACACTGGGTAGCTAGATGGTTCAGTGGATAGAACATCAGACTTCGAATCAAAAAGATTTATCTTCATGGATTGAAATCCAGCCTCAGACGTTTATTAGCTATATGATCTTGGGCAAGTCACTTCATCCTATATACCTCAGTTTCCTCATCTGTAAAATGAACTGGAAAAGGAAATGACCAATCACTCCAGTACCCTTGCCAAGAAAACTCCAAAATGGGGCCACAAAGAGTAGACATGGCTGAAATGACTGAACAATCATCATAATACTGAGTCTAGCAGTGATTTCTATGGTTTTTTACTACACATACGGATAGGGAGGTGGAAGGTTTGACAAAGGGTGTAAGGAAACTAATCACATAACTCTTAGAACAACTAAGCAAATTTTAATGGCAATAGCATGTCTTATAAAAGGCCTTGAAAGTTACATGTTGACAAGTTATACATAATAGAAACAGTTTCATGTACAGTCTTCTGTTCTACTGTGTATTTGGAAATGTTCATTTTCGTTGTTAAGTTCACGATTTTAAAAATTAAAATTCAGAATGGGGGATGGGAGGAAGAGTTTAGAGAATATAAGCTTACATTATCCAATCTGGTATTCAAAGGTTGCCAAACAAGCCTCTTAACCTACTGGGAAGAAATTACTGTGACACACAAAAATACCAGGATACCTTTCAGAGTGGCTGGCTCCTGCCGCTACCCAGTGGTAGGGGCTAATGTCTATTCCCCTTGCAAGTACTCTGGCTACAGAGTTTTATTTAAAAAGAAAAAAGAAAACTGACTCTTAAGAAAATAGGTGAATATGTGAAAGTCATATAGTGACTTGAGAAAACTGAGGACAGTGGAAAAAGCATTGAATTGGGGCTCTGAAGTCATGGCGATATGATCTATAATGATTAACTTTGGGCAAATCACTTAATTTCTATGAACCTCGATTTTCTTATGTCAATAAACTAAGGGAACAAAGGATCGTAGGATGATAGATTCAAAGAGGAAGGGTACTTATAGCCCATCAAGTTCATCCACCATGGAAATATAGCTAGACCTAGAGTTAAAAAGCTTTGTTTCAATTCTTGTTCCTGAAATTTATTTCACTTTATGGGCCTCAGATTTTTTATGTCTAAAAGGAGTGGGTTGGACTAAGATATCTCTAAGGTCCTTTCCATCTCTCCCATTTTATATCTCTATGTCCCAGTCATACAAAGTTCTCAATGCCACTTGGCATTGGTTCAGTCCTTCTAGATGCCAAAAATACAAATGTGAGTTCAAGGTCAGTGCAACTGCTTTGAGAATTCCTATTATACAGCCTCCTCCTCATCAAGACCCTGTCTGGTGGCAGAACTTCTGACCAAAGTATTCTCTGTAAGAACTAGTCTCAATGTCTGGATCATTCCACAGGCCACTGGTCCACTACGCCTGACCAGATTGAGAAGTAAAGAGAATACAATATCCTGCTGTGCTTAAGGTTAGTTATAAGAATAATTTTTTTTATGATGTAGAACAAAACATAACCTTAAAGGCTCTGCTCCTATGGAGTCTTTCCAAAGAATTGTGCTTTGGAAAGTATGGGGTGCCATAGGTGTGCCCCCTGTGTGACCTTCTTACAAGCAGCTAGGCAGTACAGTGGATTGAATGCTGGTCCTGGAGTCAGGTAGACCTTGAGTCCAAATCCTCCTTAGACACTTATCAGCTGTGTGACCCTGGACAAGTCACTTACACTCTGCCTCAACTGTAAAATGGGGATCATAGTAGCACTTACCTTCCCGGGTTATGAGGATCAAATGAGATAATATTATAAAGCACTTAGCACAAAGCCTAGTGCTAAATTAATGCTTGTTTTCTTCTTCCTTGCATAACGCTTTCCTCTTGGCATTAAATTTGCCCTAATTAAGCACTCCCCAAGTGGGCCAGAATGATCCATACTGCAACCATCCTTGATAATGACTACAGCTGCATCTAGGCAGTCAGGCTTAGCTTGGAGACAGGTAATGTATACCTATAAAAGACATATGTCAGACACCCACACACACACAATGGATTTCCAGATATGTGGAGACCCCCATTTGCTACAAACACTGCATTTGATCCCTGGCCATAAATGTCTTTGCATGATTTAAAAAAAAGCAGAAAAACTGTATGTCCCTATTCTTCTGAGATGTCATGAATTTCTCTTTCCCCACCAAGTATTCTTGCTCTAGGTTTGTATTCTTACTGAAATAAATTTGAATATTAGAAAGCAAAAGTCTGATGTCTATATTGTTCTGAAAGTGTCCAGCAGACATAAGATGATCATATAAGAATTCCCTGTAGATGCATCCACAGGAATAATTTTGTTCAATAACGCTCTGATGATCAATATCAAGCAAGAAATAAGTGGGATTCCCAAAATATTCCTTGCTACCAAAGCCCATCTTTTTTAACACCAAATTCTCCGTGGTGCTATATATGGCTACAAATCATGAAACATCATGATCTCAGAAGAATCAAAATAGTAGATGACCCAAAGGGAAAAATGCATGGTGCATGGTAGCTCCAAGTAAACTGCAGCATAACACCAACAATACTTTGACTCTGAGAAGTTGTGGGATAGGCAAGGAAATTTTATATACCTATATCTATCTATACATACACACATACGTATTGTATGTATGTACATATGTAAACACACATATGCACATGTATGTATATGTGTACCGCATTTACTGGAAAAGCTGGTGAGATGGGTATGGAGTGAGAGTGAGGCTGAAATCTATGAAATTCTAAAAGATCATCAGAAGGTAAACTTCTTGAAAGTAAGAGTCATTTCATTCATTGTTTTTGTGTCATCAATGCCTAGAACACTGGCAAATTATTATTATTAATAAAAATAAGAGCTAGTATTTCTATAACACTATGTGCCACATACTTTACAAATATGACATCTTTGATCTTCACAACTCTGTGAGATAGACTCTATCATTATGCCCATTTTACAGATGAAGAAACTGAGGCAAAGTAAATGAATTATTAATTAATAAATTAAAAGTTAAAAAAATTACCTTAGCTAGTGTCTGAAGTCCAGATCTGAACTCAAATTTTCCTGACACCAGACTCAGAACTCTATTCTTAGTTATCTCTTATAGGCATTCAATATATGTTTGTTGATTGGTTGATTGATGAAGGTCTTCCCAATGATGTTTTGATCCTTTATGTTATGTGTATGGCAGAGTGCTGACAAGAATTGCTCACTATCAGAAGACACAGATTCACAGGGTGGGAGTGGGGGGTTAGTAGTGACAATGAGATATGAAATTGTCAATTCATCAACCAAAAAACTATTGACAAGCATTTCTTCAGGGAGCGCTACATGCCAGGCACTGTGCTAGAAACTGGAGATACAAAGACAATGAATGAAACATTTTCTGCTCTCAAGGAGCTAGCATTCTATCAAAAAATAGAACTTCTAAGTATGTGCAAAATAATATACTAAACTAATATATAAATATATAATATAATATATAAAACTAATATATAATCTGAAGCTCAATCATTCTATCTACCAATGAGAAGTCTTATGTAAATTTCAATTTTGAGCTCCTGGTGCTATTGTTGTGGTCTTTGTTGTTGATCAGTCATTTCAGTTGTGTCTGACTCTGTGATCCCATTTGGGGTTTTCTTGGCAAAGATGCTAGAGTGATTTGTTGTTTCCTTCTGCAGCTCATTTTACAGATGAGGCAACTGAGGCAAACAGGATTAAGTGACTTGCCCAGGGTCACGCAGATAGTAAATGTCTGAGGTCAGATTCTAACTCAAAAGAAAGATGAGTCTTTCTGACTTCAGGTCCAACACTCTACTGCCACCTACTTACCCTGAGCCCCAAGTTACAAATACATAAATATAAAATCATTTGGCAGGAAGGGTACTATTGGCTTGGGAGAGATCCAGAAGGATTTCATGTAGAAAATATTACTGAGCTGAGCTTTGAAAAAGAAAACCAAAAATACTAGATAGTAGTGGTTAAAAAAAAACTAAATGTAATTAATTAGCAGTAATAAAGCTGAGATTCCAGTGTCACAGAATTAAACACATGGTGGAAGTCTAAAGTGGATGGTCATTAAATCATTTGTGTGTATAGGGACCTTAGAAGCATCAAGATTGTGATCCTCTCTGTTCCTCACCATCACAAGCCAACCACTACCATCTTTATTTTTATTATAAGGTGGAAAAATATTTTGAAAAATTAGCCACTTGCATATATAATGACTTTTAAGAACTTTTTCATGGGAGTAGTCAACATTTGGAGAGCCATTTACAGCATTTTTCCCTCTCAGAACCTGGTAGGATAAATGATCAAATTGCATGAAAGCCAGCTGTATACGATCCTGCAAATGGGAAAAACCTGTGTAAACTTAATGCTTCCCCGGTTTAGCATTTCACATAGTCACTTCTCTGTGACATATCTGTCATGTTTGCTTATTTTCCCAGTCAAAAATATTCTTGCCACTCTCAACCCTGAAGGATAAACAGAGCAGAGGTACTGGGTATTTCTTGACATTATTCAAATCAAACATTGAATATGAACAATTTCTAGGCCCTCGTTGGCAATAATTCTTGGAGCTAGACAACATCAACTCTTATGCTTTGTCCTTGATTAGATCTTTGAGGGTCAACGAGGTCTCCTATTTTCATGCAAAGCATGATGTGCTAGGAAAAGCACAAAATTTGTAGGCAAAGGACCTGGGTTCAAATCCCAAATGTGTCACTTACTACTTTCATGACCTTTGGCAAATCACTTAATTTGATTGGGCTTCTGGGCTTTCTTGTCTGTGAAATGAGGGGCTTGGGCTTGTTGACTTCTTTTTTCATTTTTGTTTATTTTTAATTTATGGAATAAAACAAGCATTTATATAACTTAGTATAATAAAAAGATGATCTACACAAAACTGCAAATCTATTGCATATAGCTTGTTATTGTATATTGTATATTATATATTATATATATAATAAAGCAATCACATAAATTTCTTTTTTCCTTTTTCCCCTCCCCCACCCTAGAGATGGCTACCACTAGACACACACACACATTATATATATATATATATATATATATATATATATATATATATATACATATATATATATATATATATATATATATATGTATATATATACACGTGTGTGTGTTTGTGTGTATATACACATATATATGTAAAATCATTCTCTGTATACTTCTATCTATCAGCTCTTTCCCTGGATGCAGATAGTATCTTCCTTCACATGCACTTAGTGGCTAATTCAAATATTTATAATAGTTAAAATGACCTTCACCCAAAGTTATTCTTAAAGCAATATTGCTGTTAATGTATACAACATCCTCTTGGTTCTGCTCATTTCACTCTTCTTTATTTCATACAAGTCTGCCCATGCTTTTCTAAAATAATTGGGCTCATCATTTCTTAGAGTACAGTAGGTACTCTAAGTAATCTAAGTACCTCTAAGTAGGTACTCTAAGTAATCAGGTACTACAACTTGTCTACCCATTCCCCATTTGACGGGCATACCTGTAATTTCCAGTTCTTGGCTACCACAAAGAGAGATGATATAAATATTTTGAAACATATAGGTTCATTTCCTTTTTCCCTAATTATCTTTGGAAATAGATCTGGTAGTAGTATTTCTGGGTATAGGCATTTTAATAGCTTTTTGGGCAAATTGCTCTCCAAAATGGTTGGATCAGTTCACAATTACAAAAACAATGAATTTTAAAATCCCTTCCGGCTCTAAATCTATAATCCTTTGATTAATAGGTTATATATTGAGTCATCTATCATCTTCTGAAACTGAAGTCAGAATCAGAGGAAGTAGAGGCCTCAAGGCTTTTTATATCTAATATTTTTTTAATTACAGCTCCAAATTCTTTCCCTCTTTCCACTCCTTTCCCACTCATTGAAAAAGTAAGAAATATGATACCCATTATACATATGAAGTCATGCAAAGCATATTTTAACATTAGGCCTGCTCTGAAGAAAAAAGTAAAGAAAAAATATGCTTCAACCTGCTCTCTGAGATCATTAGTTCTCCATCTGGAAGTAAATACCATTTTTCATCTTTCACATTGTGGTGGTTCATTGATTTCATCAGGGTTACTATGTTTATCACAGTTGCTTATCCTTAGAATATTACTATTACTGTATACATCATCCTCCTGGTTCTGTTTATTTCACTTTGCATCAGTTCACATAAGTCTTCTAAGGTTTTTATGAAACCATTCTTTTCATCGTTTTTCACAACACAATAGTATTCATCGTATTTGTGTACAATAACTTGCTAATCATTCCCCAATTAATTGGCATCCCCTCAGTTTTCAATACTTTGCCACCACAAAAAAATCTGCTTTTTCTTTTATTTCTTTGGGATATAGACATAGTAGTGGTGTTGCTAGGTCAAAGGATATATAGAGTTTGATACTCTTTGGGCATAGCTCCAAATTGCTCCAGAATGGTTGGACTAGTTCACAGCTCCACCAAACAGTACATTAGTGTACCTATTTTCCTACATTCCTCCCAGTATGTCTGGAGTAACCTTGATTTATATTTGAAGCAAATCAAAATTGAGGAAATGTCACTTTCCCTGAGGACTCACAACTAGAGAAAATTTCAATAGGGCATACACCTGCCAATGGTGATGGTATCAGTCCTTGACTCTCTCATTAAACGACCCTGGGAAGTTGTGGGACATACACAGCTTCCTAAAATGCTAGAGCTATAAGAGACTCTGGAAATCACCAAATGACAGGATTTCAAACTACAAACAAATTTAGAGATAATCTAGTTCAAACCCCTTATTTTTTTCAAACCCTTTATTTTTTTCACAAGAGGAAACTGAAATTCAAATAGCTTAAGTGACCAGTCACCTTATTAATACCTAAAAAGCAACCAGGATAATATCATAAACTACCAAGTTTTCATCCTTATTTTCTCATAAATATGAAAATTTTTGAGATACATCTACACTTTCATGAAAGTACCTAAATGTTGCCTTATTTAAAATCATGATTGCAATTCTTGCTTTAAAAAAACCCATACCCAAAGACATTAAATTTTATTCCAGCTTCTCACTTTAACTCATATTAAAGTATGTTTCTTTTAAAGTATGTTTCTTCTACATAGCAAATTCTTGAAATCTCTTCTCTGATTCATTCATATTCAAGGTTATAATTGTTAAATTTGTTTCCCTCTACCAAATTCCATTTTTTCTCTTAAGCCAGCACTAAGTTCTATGCTTTATTTTGCTTATACTAAGCTGATCACAGCATCCTCCTATAGACACATATCCACCCTCCATTGCTCACTACAAGCCCAGATTCCTAGATTCTACTTTTATTGCTATTTCCTTTAAGGCAATATGAATTCAGTTCTTCTCCTTCCATACTATTTTCTCCTTCTAAGAAGGAATAGGGATGGCAGAGTAGAAACAACACTTTCAAGGTGCTCTGCCCCACACAACTTCCAAACAATGTAAAAGGGGAATCTGAACAACTTCTGGAGCCCCAGCACCCACAGAACGACACAGAGAAGCTAACCTCCTGCTGAGGACAGCCCAGCAGCCCTGCAGGGAGCAGCCAGCACAGCACTCTGAGAGCAGGCAGCACAGCACCCTAGGAACCTACAGCACAGAGCTCTGCGAGCTGAGCCCAGGCCCCCTGTGAGTCCTGGTTTTAGCCCTAGGGCAGCTGGGCCAGCAGCCGGCTGGAGGCACCCCAGAACACCAGCAGCTGTGGAGATTCCAGAATTATCAGCACAGATATGTCTAGGACAAAGTGAGAGGTTAGTGCCCTATGGACTTTGGGACCAGTATTCGGGGAACACTTAGGCTTCCTCCCCTGGGGGTGAAAAGCTGCTATAGAAACGAAGCACAGAAGCCATTTTGCAGCGTCAGTGGTGGCTCTAGCTCCTGGTCTGCTAACTGGAGGGAGACTCAGCAGTCAATCTGGGGGTTAATCACTCTTGCTTTAAACTACCTGGATCTGGATTGTGGTCTGGGGGGGAAGTTTGGTGTGGGCATCCAATTTGCCAGAGTGGGTGGAGGCTTTGCAGAGGCCACCCAACCTTCAGAAGTTGTGAAGACCCCATGTTTGGGTGGAAGTTCTCCTTTCTGATGACAGAGTCTTACGGTGGCAGCAAGCCCCAAAATCAAGTAATTAAGTGGCAACATGCCTAGGCAAAAAAAAAAAAATATATATATATACAGGAAAATTCAACATTGGACTCCTATTTTAGGGGCAAAGAGGATCAAAGCATGGAGGAGGACTGTGAGGTCAGAACTTCTGCACCAAAAGCCCCAAATGAAAATACAAGCTGGCTACAGGCCATAGAGGACCTTAAGAAGCAGATAAGAGAAATGGGGGGAAAATTGGGAAGAGAAATGAGAAAGATGCAAGAAAAGTATGAAATGACAGTCAACAGCCTGACTGAAAATAACACCTTAAAAAATAGACTAACTCAAATGGCAAAAGAGGCTCAGAAAGGCAATGAGGAGAAGAATGCCTTTTTTAAAAAGCCGAATTTGCCAGATGGAGAAAGAATCTCAAAAGCTCAATGAGGAGATTAATTCCCTCAGAGTTAGACTGGAGCAAATGGAAGCTAGTGACTTTATCAATCAAGATGCTGTTAAACAGATCCAAACAAATGAAAGAATAAAAGGCAATGTGAAATATCTCATGGAAAAACCACTGACCTGGAAAATAGATCCAGGAGAGATAATTTAAAAATTATTGGACTACCTAAAAGCCACAATCAAAGAAAGAACCTAGAAATCATCCTTAAAGAAATTCTCAAGGAAAACTGCCCTGATGCTTTAGACCCAGAGGGGGAAATAGAGGTTGAAATAATTCACCAATTGGCTCCTGAAAAAGATCCCAAAAAGAAAACCCCTAGGAATATTATAGCCAGGTTCCAGAACTCCCAGATCAAGGAGAAAATACTACAAGCAGCCAGGAAGAAAAAATTTCAGTACTGTGGAAACACAATCAGAATAGCACAGGACCTGGCAGCTTCTACACTGAGGGACTAAAGGGCATGGAATATGATATTCCAGAGGGCAAAAGAGCTGGGATTGAAGCCAAGGGTCACCTACCCAGCAAAACTGAGTATCTTGTTTCAGGGGAAAATATGGTCATTCAGTGGAATAGAGGACTTTCAAGCATTCTTGAGGAAAAAACCAGAGTTGAATAGAAAATTTGACATTCAGACACAAGAAGCAAGAGATGCTTGAGGAGGTAATCAAGGAAAAGAAATCAAAAGGAACTTATCAAAGTTGAACTATTTACATTCCTACATGGAAAAACAACAACTGTGTCTGATGAAACCTTTCTCATTATGAAAATAATTGAAGAAGGGTATATGGGCATATGTTTACAGGTTTACATGGATAGAGGGCACAGGTTGAATTTGATGGGAAGGGATGATACTTAAGGGGTGAAGTTAAGAGGTGAGAGAGGAAAGTGGCAAGAGGAGATGGGGAGAGACAGGGTAGGGTAAACTATCTCATGTAGAAGAGGCAAGGGGAAGTAATTGCAGGGGAGGGGAAGAACAGGAAGGCAAAAAGGCAAAACCATATTCTCATTGAAGTTGGCTCAAGGAGAGAATCACATACATACTAAATGGGATATCTCACCCTCCAGGAGAGTAGGGGAAAGGGGGATGAGACGGGGGGGGGGTGATGGAGGGGAGGGCATCCTAGGGGGAGGGGAGGTTGGAAGTACCCACTTTCGAAGAGGGATGGGATCAAAGTAGGGAATCGACCAGGTGGGAGGTGAGATGGGTGGGAAGGAAATATAAGCAGTCTTTTACAATATATCTACTATGGTAATGTTTTACATAGCTATACATGTACAACACATACTGAATTGCTTATCTTCTCAGAGGGAGTGAGTGACAAGGGAGGAAGGGAATGGATCTGAAAATTGAAGTTTTAAAATTAAATGTTTCATAAGATGTGCAGGCATTGGGGCTCAGAGATTCACGTTGCCCTAATGGCAAAGTCGAAGGGGGTATGGGAGAAGATATAGGAGAGAGCAGATTAGATGAGGGGATATCTAGTGGAACTGCTATTCTGGGGTGGTGGGTAGGGAAAAAATGGGGGGAAAATTATAACTCAAAATCTGGTGGAAATGAATGATGTAAACCAGAAGTTAATAAAGCATTTATTTAATAAAAAATTTTAAATTAAAAAACAAAAGAAGGAATAGGATCTAATCCTCTTTTGTTGAACTAACACATGAATGTTATCTCCCTGAACCTCAAACTAGGTTGGCTTCTAAAAGATAATAGTCTTGTGACCTTCTTTACCCAGTCCAGAAAAGCCTGTGAATCTAGATCTTCTCTCCCTTTTCTCTTCCCCATATCTTTGTTTAGAAGACCTTTATATGTGGAACGTCATTTCTAAAAATAATAATTCATTGAAAAAATAAAATGGTGCATTAGAAGGGACTCTGGGTTCAGCATCCAATTGAGCATTCCAAGCCAAATCCAGGCATGCCCTTCACCACTTGCTCACCCTGGAGACAAACAACTAATCCACCAAAATGAAGTGATTGGACTAGATAACATTCAAGGTTCTCTCCCTCCTTAAATCTAGTGTCCTATTAACTTTTCCCCTCTATTCATTCTTTGTGTAAACATCTGATGGGTTTCACTGACAGATCTTCATTTTTGTTCTCTCAGTGACCCTCCAACTAAATGAGAGTTCTAAAATGACAAAATAGCTTGGCTCTTTCCATAAGTATACAAATATTTATTTATATGTTTGATATATTCATGTTGTGTGGGTTTGTTTTCTTAAGTTTATTATTATTCATTTACATATTGAATCCTCTACTTGTCCCTTTTTTAATAGAAATAATTCAAATTCCTTCATTTTCCTGAAAATCCACCTTTTCATTGATGGTTAAGCTCAGCTTTGGAGGGTATGTTATCTTAAGACACAAACGTATTTTCATAATATTATATAATATAATTTCCATCATTTCTCCTGACCAAGTAGTAGTCTTGTGGAATTTACACAATTTTTTCCTTGGTATGTAGAGGTCCTCCACCTGGCTATTCACAAAATTTATTTTTTAATGCTGAAGTTCTAGAACCTTAATGTCTTCCACAATATTAGAGATGTCACTACATTCCATCCTCCAGCTCCTACTTCAGAAAACCTTCCTATTTAAGTTTACTTATGCAAGAAAGGGCTTGTTTACTCCTGTTCTTTTCAGAACTAAACCTTTTCTCAAATATGTTATTTATGTGTTGTTGTTGTCCTATATACACAGAAGGGATTCTTTAAATATGGCTGACTGATAAATTAATGTTGTATATAGAGAGATAAAGACACAGAGGAGGAGGAGGAAAAAGAGAAAGAGGAGGAGGAAGAGAAAGAAGAGGAGGAGGAGGAAAGGGAGGAGGAGGAGGAGAAGGAGAAAAAGAAGAAGAAGAAGAAGAATATTGCTTTTTTTACCCTTTCCATTATAGGTTGATTAAAAGAAATGAGTTTGGTCCATATGATAGAATTTTACAAAACGAATTCCTCATTATAGTTTTGTGAGGTCATTTTGAATTTCTTTTACTTAACTGTAATAGTCTCAACTTTATTTGTCTAAAAAGTTTTCCTCTTGGGGTGGCTAGGTGGTGCAGTGAGTAGAGTGCTGGCCCTGGAGTCAGAAGGACCTGAGTTCGGATCCGGCCTCAGACACTTAACGCACACACAAACAAAAACCTAGCCGTGTGACCTTGGGCAAGTTACTTAACCCCAATTGCCCTGCAAAAAAAAAAAAGTTTTCCTCTTGACACGCAAAAAGTTATTCAGGTCTTTATAATTATACCTCAAAGTATGCCCCCTCCAAGTATTAACTTTTGAGGTTGTATTAGGGTAGGGATGACATTGTGCGTGGCCTTCCAACCAGGCGTGTGAGAGTTAATATGTGAGGCAGCAAGATTCTGAAATACCAATGCATTATAAAGTGTGGGGAGGACATGCAGGTTATTAACAGAGGAAGCAAAACCATGGTTTGTGTAGGAGGCTTCAGGACAACAAATTAGAGGACGCAAGAGAATGTTTAGTGGAGGATCCCAACTCCCAATGGAGGATATAACACCCCCATTTCCAGTATTCTGATACAAAGATATCAAACACACAGCAGACAACACATATGTGGCCTGAATCAGACTGAAATGTACCTGGGAAATCTTTAATAAAACAAATAAAAATACAATGTTTTTCTAAATCAATATGGGGTTGGCAAGAAATCTTCATGTATTGTTTGGTCATCCCTGTTTCTAGCTGGGCTCTAGTAGGTTCAGTGGATATAGTGCTAGACCTGGAGTCAGGAAGACTCCTCTTTGTAAGTTCAAATGTGACCTCAGATACTGACTAGCTGCATGATCCCGGGCAAGTAATGTAACGATGTTTGACTCAGTTTCCTCATCTGTAAAGTGAGCTGGAAAAGGAAATGGCAATCCACTCCGGTATCTCTACCAAGAAAACTCTAAATGGGGTCATGGAGAGTTGGACATGGCTGAAAAATGACTAAACAATTTCTATTTGTGTTTAACACCATTGCATCTAATCGATCAAACTCAGCAAAGAGAATAAGCTTAGCCTCTCCAGTGTGACAGTCAACCATATCTATAGATTTTCTCATGGGTATACAATGCTATTATTAAAAAATAATGGTTGGGGCGGCTAGGTGGTGCAGTGAGTAAGAGTGCCAGGCCTCGGAGTTGGGATGACCCGAGATCGAATCCGGCCTCAGAAAATGAGCACCCACACATAAATAATGACTAGCCGTGTAACCTTGAGCAAGTTACTTAACCCCAACTGCTTAAAAAAAATTGTTTTTAAAAATAATGACAATAATAATTTAAATTTGCTTGTGATCACATTTGCAGGCACCCTGAATGAGCAAAAAGACAAGGAATAGGAGCATGAAGTATATCAACAGCATATAGGCAGCCTGGGTCAAATACACAAGGTCCAGCCCTGAAAACAGAAGAGCAATTAAGAAAAACATGAAGAGCAAGCCCAAAAGGCCATGGTAGGAGAGGATACCAAACAATGCAACTGGTGAAAATGTTAATTATATCATAGTCTATTGGGTGTGCTAGCCATGCCCTACTTTACTTCCTTTTTTTTTTCTTTTTGGAGGGCAATTGGGGTTAAGCGATTTGCCCAAGGTCATACAGCTAGTTTTTGTGTTAAGTGTCTGAGACTGGATTTGAACTCAGGTACTCCTGACTCCAGGGCCATGCTCTATTCACTACACCTCCTAACCACCCCCTCTACTTTACTTCTTAAAAGGGAAGTGCTATCAAAATGCCCAGGCTACATAAGTACCTACTAAAGGATTTGATTTGAGAAAAAGATTATCTTTTTAGTGACGGAAGTGGTAGAGTATAGGAAAAAAAGCCATCTTAACCAGTCTCACCAGGACCCTCAATCGCTCATATTTCGATCATTCTTTGATCCATAAGACATAGAGAGGTCTTAGAAATCACTTGATCCATCTGTATACTCAGCACAGTTCCTGGCACATAGTAGACATTTAATAAATTCTTGTTGATTGACTTCATTTTATATATGAGAAGACTGCTGCCCAGAGACAAGTAGTGCCATGCCAAATCCCACCTAGTCATTAAGCAGCTGAGTGGGGATTTCCATAATGTAACGAAAAAAAGACCTTTTCTCCAGGTAAGTGGGGCAAGTATTATTCCAGCTTTTATATAAAAAGGGGCATTCATGGGGATTCATTCAAGGATTTCATTAAGTGTCTTCTATTGTCCTGAGTCTATTCTGCATGCTTGAGAGTGTTCAGTCATTTTAGTCATGTCCGACTCTTTGTATTCCCATAAGGACAATATGTACTCAGTGTTTCTACCTCTGCACTACCCATTCTCTCTTCATCTCCCTAGAATGTGAATTATGTCCCTACCACTCTTCTAAAATCTGAATTCCATCCCTACCACTCTACTAAAACAGGTCTCTCCAAGGCCATCAATGACCTCTTAATAGGAAAAAAAATCCCAATATTGGAGGAGCCATAGTATAGTGGATAAAGAGATAGCTTTGAAGTCAGAAACACCAAGGTTCAAGTCCCATCTCTCACAGTATGGCTCTGTGACCCTGGGCAAGTGACTTCATCTCTCAATGCTCTAGATAGATCTTTAAGCAGCAGAGACTGCTAATCAGCACTAGGGAGGGTTCTTTCCTTATCCAGGAACTTTCTATATCAATTAAATCACAATTCCTTCCCTTCTTTCTCAGTATTCATACTTCTGGACTCTTCTGCAGCACATGACACTATTGACTATCCCTTTTCTAGAGACTCCTTCCTTGACATCTGGGTTACAGTGTTTTCTTTCTACTTCTCATTGCTTTTTTTGCTGACTTTCCCCCAAAATTTTATGAATAGTTGCTTTATTCAACAGCTTGTCTTTTCTCTGTATCTATAAACATAAAAAATGAATCACCCACTCCCGTGACTTCCACCTCTCTGTAGATGACTTCCCAATCCATGACTCCTTGACATTTCTCCTTAACTACAGGCCCCCAGCATTTCCACGTTCTTGCTAGATAACTTCTTCTGGACATTTTGGTAACACCTTGAACTCAACACATCCAAAACTGATCTCATCTTCCTCCCCTCTCCCCCAAATGAACTCCTTCTCTTAACCCATAGTACCACCCAGTCTCCAAGTCACTTAGCCTTAAAACCTTAAGGATCATCTTTGACTGACTCTTCCAAATCCCTCATTCACTATAAAGTCACCAAATCTTGTCAATTCCATCCCCACAATATCCTTCATGTTCTTCTTTCTATCTCCACTACTATATCACCTTAGTTCAGATCTTCTTGGGCAAGATACATAACCTCTCTGAGCCTCAGTTTCTTCATCTGTAAAATAAGGATAACAATACTGATTACTTTTCAGGGCTGTTGTATTAAATCAGATAATATAAATAAAGCACTTTGCATTATGTATAATATAGGCCCTTTCTATTTTGCAGATGGAGCAGCTGGGTGGCTCAGAGGATAGAGCTCCAGGCCTGGAAGATCTGAATTCAAATTTGGCATCAGATACTTACTAGCTAAGTGTGACCCTGTGCAAGTCACTTAACTTTGTTTGTCTCAGTTTCCTCATCTAAAAAATGAGCTTGCAGGGGCGGCTAGGTGGCGCAGTGAGTAGAGAGCCGGCCCTGGAGTCAGGAGGACCTGAGTTCGGATCCGGCCTCAGACACTTAACCCACACAAACAAAAACCTAGCCGTGTGACCTTGGGCAAGTTACTTAACCCCAATTGCCCTAAAAGGTGCGGCTAGGCGGCGCAGTGAGTAAGAGCGCCGGCCTCGGAGTTGGGATGACCCCAGATCAAATCCGGCCTCAGAAAATGAGCACCCACACATAAATAATGACTAGCCGTGTAACCTTGAGCAAGTTACTTAACCCCAATTGCTTAAAAAAAAAAATGAGCTTGCAGAAGGAAATGACAAACAGTCCAGTATCTTTGCCAAGAAAACCCCTGATGGGGTTACAAAGAGTAGGACACAAATGAAATGAACAAACAGCTGCCTGAATAAATGTAAACAATCACCTTCATCTTCATCATCATCCCCTGAAATTTCATGGAGGTCTGCTTAATTTATTTTCTGCCTCAGATCTTGGCCCTTCCAATTTATTTTACACATGCTTCTAGATTCCTCTTTCTGAAGTATTGCTCTGATCCTAAAATGCCTCTGCTCAAAAACTTTCAATCACTCCCCAGTACCTGCTTTAAAAAAAGAAAGAGAGGAGCAAACTGAAGCTCAGAGAAGCTTATTGACTTACCCAAAGTCATACATCTGGTAAA
Source organism: Gymnobelideus leadbeateri (assembly GCA_011680675.1). Classification (NCBI taxonomy): domain Eukaryota; kingdom Metazoa; phylum Chordata; class Mammalia; order Diprotodontia; family Petauridae; genus Gymnobelideus; species Gymnobelideus leadbeateri. Next base: position 17,879 of record WOXC01009438.1, on the reverse strand, counting down.
AACAAGAGCTGGTATGGCAAACCAGATCTTCTGCTTCTAAGTCCAGCACTCTTTCCAGTAAACCACAGTGCTCCTCACCTGGCAGTAACAATATTTCCCAAAGTAAAACCGGCCGATTACCACCCATATACAAATACAACTTGAAAGCAAATAGCAAGTGAGTTGTTTTTAAGCACCAGGGTCCTTACAAAGATGCTGCAGCTTGTTTACAAATAAGCAGAACAATTTGGTGCCTAGCATACAGATGGTAATAAAATTTCTGCCTGTTGTTCTCTGTCATGCCAACTGTTTCTAAGGACTCTATGATGCTTTGATTTAATCCATTGTTACTATTTATTACAATTAATTAAATGCCCCACTGCAGCTGAGGGCTGGCACAAAATCCTTAGATTTATTTAACTTCTAGCCGCTCTCTCAGTAGAATTTACCTGGCACTTACTACTGGGGGATCATATGGGTGCAAGACCATAGGATTGGGCACCAAATTATAATTATAGAAAACTTGCTGTAGTCGAAACAGAACTGAAGTTTCACATATGGAGTCAAATGCCTGAATTCAAATTCCAGCTCTGATACTTTCTACATGTATCACTTTGAACATGTCATTTAAACTTCCCAGGCCCAAATTTACACATAATCTGCTCATCAGATGATAAAGAGGAGATTCTTTCATAGACTGTAGCTACTTAGCCATAACTAGAAATACATTACATATGTGATGCATATATATGTATGTATGTATGTATGTATTATAATACATTTCTACATGTAGATTAGATAAATTGATAGATATAAAATGTACTTGTAATTTTGTCTACATAGCTGTCTCCTCATGTGTGTTATAAATATAAGGTATATGTGAATTTGTATATATACATATATGATATATATGTGAATGTGTATGTACATAAATACACATTCATACATGTGTGTATCTAGCTCGTGCTTGTTTCAAGTTGACTCTACTTTCATCATAGGTTATTTTGGTCTCCTCTGGGCTACTGTAGGGCATATGATCTATCTATAGGCACATTAAACCATAGAAAATGTTTTAGATCTGAAAAGGTTTATCTAGGCCCCTTCCACTTTACAGATAAGGAAAACAAAGCCCAGAAGGGTGAAGGAATTGTCTCTATCAAATCTACCGAATCCCCTCATGAGGATGGAACCAACTTGTGTCAATTAGTAAGTACAAGTAACAGCAGGGGACAAGGCAGAGCTAATATGCCTCTGGGGGATAGGACACAGGATCAGAGCTGTGATCTAAGAAAGTAAATGGAATGCTAGAGATCTATGCATGTAAGGAATTATTTATGTCAAAAAATTCAGGAAGCTACTCAGGAACTATGAAATGGAGACTGGAACAGCAGTTGGGCTGAGGGAGAGGGAAGTCTGAGTGGAACTGGGAGGGTTTACGTGGAATCAATCAAGTGGCACTTAGGAGGAAATAGCACAAGACTCCTGTCAATGTCACAGTTAGCAAATGACAGCTTGTTTCATGTAATGTCTCTACCAGAGATAGGGGACTTCTGAGGCTGTGATCCTTATGTGGCCGTGATCCTTACTGGATCAGCACCACCACAAGCCTAGCTACTCAGCTGCAAAGCCAGGGCAAAACCTAAGTCTCCTGACTCCCTGTTCAGTGGTCTTTCCTTTCCATGTTTTTGCTTCCATGTAGGGCTGGAAATGCTATTCTGAGCCTGCACAAATAGGCAGCAATATTTCAAAACATTTATTTTTAGATTGTCAACCTTGCACAGAAACTGTTCTGTCTCCTACCACTTGGGATTTAGCTGGAACGGGATCTTATAAGATCTCTCATCTGGTTCCTAGGTGCCTTTTCTTTTTCTTTGTTTGTGGGTGCCACAGAGGAGAGGGGTCTGGAGTGTATATTCTTAGCTGACCCACCAATGGGTTTACACTTAGCACAGTGCCTGGCATATAGTAAGCACTTAATAAGTGTTTATTGGTTGATTGATTGACTTATTTCTCAAAGGAGGGTTAGCATGGCTCCTGATCTGGGAACCTTCTGGTCCTGATCCAAGACTTGGAAAGTAATGTGATATAATACTGGAGAGTGTGGTGGTCCAAGGGTCAGAGGACCTGGATTAAATATCTCCTTTGGAAGTTAGGACCTGTATGACCTTAGGTCCTTAGGCCCTGGTGCACTTAGCACGGCACCTGGTACACAGCAGGGGCTTAATAAATGCTTGTTGATTGATTGATAGCCACCAATAAGATTCTGCCACTACGTTCCATCAGTGATAGCTGACATATTTCTACACACACCTGTTTACAAAGAGAGTCATAACAAAGCTTTAATTTACCCTTGCCAATATTAGGAAAATGTTGCTCTTACTGTGTTATTCTCCACTAGAACTTTGTTAATAGAGTGGAAAAATCACTTGATTTAGTATCAGAGGACCTGGTTACAGATCACAGATCTGCAGCATACACTTCACTCAACTAAGTCATTCTTAGGGCTTTTCCCACCAATCTTTAAAAGAAAAGTGTTTGGATGAGATGATCTTAAATGTCTCAGCTCTAAATTTTCTGATCCCTCAATGTAACATGAATGACTATTCCCAACAAAACTTTGTGACACAGAAAGAATCATTTTCTGGTGTGCAAAATACATCTATTTGTAAAACATCACATCGAGGTAACATGGTATTTTGGAGAGAGACTTATCCTCAATGCCAGGGAGTCCTGGCTTCAAATATTGCCTTGGACATATCCTTTGGACATATTGGTCATTTAATGCTCCAGACAGCTCTGAGACCATAAATTGTGGAGAAGATACCCACTTGCATTGTGAGTCCCCTACACCAATAAAATCAAGGGTCCAATCGCTATCCCTCATTTTTAAAAAGTCATAAAACAATGCATTCTGCTATGTGTTATGCCCAAGGTAGCTGCCTTCACCCTTCAAGCACCCTTCAAGAAATCACCCTTCAAGAAATTCTCAAGGAAAATTGCCCTGATGTTTTAGATCCAGAGGGCAAAATAGAGGTTGAAAGAATCCACAGATCACCTCCTGAAAAAGATCCCAAAAAGAAAACTCCCAGGAATATTATAGCCAGGTTCCAGAATCCCCAGATCAAGGAGAAAATACTACAAGCAGCCAGGAAGAAACAATTTCAATATTGTGGAAACACAATCAGAATAGCCCAGGACCTGGCAGCTTCTACACTGAGGGATCGAAGGGCATGGAATATGATATTCCAGAGGGCAAAAGATCTGGGAATGAACCCACGGGTCACCTACCCAGCAAAACTGAGTATTTTGTTTCAGGGGAAAACATGGTCATTCAGTGGAATAGAGGACTTTCAAGCACTCTTGAGAAAAAAAACAGAGTTGAATAGAAAATTTGACATCCAGATGCAAGAAGCAGGAGATGCCTGAGAAGGTAATCAGGGAAAAGAAATCAAAAAGAACTTATCAAAGTTGAGCTATTTACATTCCTATATGGAAAAACAATAACTGTGACTGAGGAAATCTTTCTAACTATGAAAATAATGGGAGAAGGGTGTGTGGTCATGTGAATACATATGTGAATGTGTGTGTATATGGTTACAGTTATATATGGATAGAAGGCATAGGTTGAATTTGTTGGGAAGGGAGGATACTCAAGGGGTGAAGTTGTGAGATGAGAGAGGAAAGTGGCAGGAAGAGATGGGGAGAGACAGGGTGGGGTAAACTATCTCATGTAGAGGAAGCAGGGGGAAGTAGTTGCAGCGGGGGGGGCGGGGGGAATAGGACGGCAAAAAGGCGAAACCACATTCTCATTGAATTCGGTTCAGGGAGAGAATGACATACATACTAGGTGGGACATCTCAACCTACAGCAGAATGGTGGGAAGGGGGATGAGAGGGGGGGATGATGGATGGGAGGGCATCCTTGCGGGGAGGGGAGGTTGGAAGTACCCACTATAGAAGTGGGACAGGATCGTGTAGGGAATGGACCAGGTGGGGGGTAGGATGAGTGGGAGGGAATTATAAGCAGCTTTGTACAATATATCTACTATGATAATGTCTTGCATAGCTAGACATGTACAACATATACTGAATTACTTATCTCCCCAGAAGGAATGGGTAACAAGGAAGGAAGGAAATGGATCTGAAATCCAAGGTCTTAAGATTAAATGTTTCAAATATATATAAATAATATTTTAATACTCTTTTGCATGTAATTGGGAGATAAGATATGCAGGCATTGGGACACAAAGATTCACCTTCCTCTAATGGAGAGGTCAAAGGGAGTGTGGGAGAGGATAGGGGAGAGAGCAGATTGGAGGAAGCGATGTCTTGTGGGACTGCTGTTCTGGGAGGGTGGGTAGGGGAAAAACAGGGTGGGGGGAAATTATTGTAACTCAAAATCTGGCAGAAATGAATGATGTAAAACAGAAGTTAATAAAGCATTTGTTTAAATAGGAAAAAAAGAATAGTCAGGGGACCAGAGAGTTACAACTTTTAATAATTTTTACTTTTCTTTGCCTGAAAAAAAAAAGTCATAAAACAATGACCCTCAATGCATTCTGCTCTGTGTTATGCCCAAGGTAGCTGCCTTCCCCTACCTTGCCTTTATCCAATCCAATTTTAAAAAACAGGACACTGTGTTAAAAGATCTTAAACTTTAACTTTCAATCATTTGATTCAATTCAACAAATGTCTTTATTAGTTCTCACATATGCACAATGTTGGGTACTAGAGATACAGAGATTAAAGGGGATACAAGTAATACAAGTAAGTGAATACCAAAGATGTACACAATGGGGTGGGGGAGAGGGAGGGAGAGAGGGAGACAGAGACAGAGACACTGAGTACTGATAAGTGGGAGTGCATGAGGGGTCAGGAGCAGCCTCAGGTAGGAGGTGGCATCAGAGCTATGCTTTGAAGGAAGTTAGAGATTATGTGAGGTGGAGAGGACATTCCAGACAAAGGGGACTATTTATGCAAAGGGCTGGAGATGGGCCCTAGATGGAAAATGGAATGTTATGTGTGGGTAACATTTCACCCTGCTCTTCACTCCAAGCATCTCTGAAAATCAACTGAAAAATGTTCTTTTCCTCAGGCAATTTCTTTGAAATGATTTGTATTCAACCGAATGCCCCTGGGTTCAGGGTTGGATGATCACCATGAAGCAGGATAGACAAATTCCCATTATACTAAACCACCAGGCAAAGTAACCAAGGATTGCAGGAAGCTGCTCACCTCCTGAAAATGTGCCTAAAGCATAGATGACTGTGCAGGGGGTCATACTACCTTACTAATACTGAGATTGGAATTTAGGGTCTTCTGATTTTGAAATATACTAGTAGGATATCTCTCTTGTGGTCAAGGCAGAAGATACCTTGCCACGCAGGAAACAGTGAATCTAAGAGATAAGTACTCCATAAATCTATCATAAGGATCTAATGAGATAAGAATTCATGGAAACGACTTCATAAACCTGAAAAGAACTATATAAATATCAGCTACAATGGATAGAACACTGAAGCTCGAGTCAAGACCACTTAAATTCAAATCTGACTTCAAATACTTTCTAGCTGTATGACCCTGGGCAAATCACTTTCTTTCTACCTCTCCTTATCTGTACAGTGGGGATACTAAAAGCACCTACCTTCCATGTTTATTATTAGGATAAAATAAAGGAATATTTGCCAAAGCATTTTTCAAACCATAAAGTACTATATAAATGCTACCTATCATTACTTCTCTAATCAGTTTGAGTGTACAGTATATCGTCAAAATAATAACTCATATTTTTATCATTTCTATCACACTTTAAGGTTTATATCATACTCTCCTTTCAATAATCCTTTAGATAAGTAGTAAGTATATTGCTATCCATTTTATGTATGAGGAAACTGAGGCTGAATTGAAACAACTTGCCAAGTCACAGTTAATAACTGTCAAAGTCAACATTTGAACACAGTTCTCCTGACTCCAAGTTCTATACTCAGTCCCTAATAGCGCCTTGCTTTTCTAGAGCACTTTGCTTCTACTGCTGACTCTTGTGCCTGCCCATTCTATGACGACAGGAAAGTCAACCTATCTGAGATTCAGTGTCTTCATCTGTCAAAGCTGACACTGACCCAAGCATAGTAAAAACACCCTCTTCATGTATTTGATGTATACATGGAAATGATGCCATAATTAAAACCCACTACCAGTATGATGTCAGGAACAATAATACTTGCATAATCTAACTTACAGGGGTATATACATATGTGTTTGTGTACACACACACACTCACACATAAATATATATATATATATATATATATATATATATATATATATATATATATATATATATATATCCATGTCATGGAATTTAGGTTCTATATAGATATATCACTCTTTATAGCAGTTATTCTAATGATTATTGACCCACGTGCTTATATACTTAATAGGAATAGAAAATTTAAAAGAAATGCAATATATCCTTCCTAACTTCCTATTTCTCATTACTTGACTTTCAGAGCAAATTGTATTGGTGGGGAATGCAAAACACACATTTCCAGCTGCCTTTCAGACATCTCAAACTCAAATGTCCAATAGAAAGCTTAAATTCAACATGTTCAAAGATAAACTCATTGGGGTGGAGCCAAGATGGTGGAGTAGAAACAAAGATAAACTCATCATCACTCCCCTTAAACTCTGCTCTCCCAACCTTCCCTATTACTGCAGAGGGCTTTTATCCTCCTTTTCTGATACCGGATCCTGTTGACTTCACCTCTGAACATCTCTCAAATATTCCCCCTTCTCTTCCCTGACACTGCCTTCAATCAGGTACAAGCCCCTGTCACTTCATGCCTAGACTATTACAATAGCTTGCTGCTAAGTCTGCCTGTCTCAAGTCCCTCTCCCCTATGCAATCTATCCTCCATTCAGTTACCAAAGTGATTTTCCTAGTGTAGATCTAACCTGTCACCTTTCTACTCAATAACCTCCAGTGGCTCCTTATTACCTCCAGGATCAAATGCAAAAATCTTCTGTTTGGGCTTCAAAGCTCTTCATAAAGTAGCCTCCTCCTACCTTCTCAGACTTATACCTTACACCCTCACATACTGTTCAATTCAGTGACTGCCTCCCTGCTGTTCCTTGAATAGGATACTCCATCTCTCAGCTCCAGACATTTTCTCTTGCTATCTGCCATCCCCAGAATGCTCTCCCTCCTTATCTCTGTCTATTGACTTCCTAGACTTTCTTCAGCTCCCAACTAAAAGCTCATCTGTTACAGAAAGCTTTCCTCAGTCCCTCTTAATTCTAGTGCCTTCCCTCTTAATCATTTCCTATTTTTCCTATACCATTTATGCCTTCTTCTTGTCTCCCCCATCAGATGGCAAGCCACTTGAAAGGAGGGACTGCCTTTTGCCTCTTTTTCTTTAATCCACGGGTCTAAGCACAGTGCCTGGCACACATAATGTTTAATAAATGTTTATTTATTGACTGATTGCCACCAGATATCTGCTCTCTCTCTCTCTCTCTCTCTCTCTCTCTCTCTCTCTCTCTCTCTCTCTCTCTCACACACACACACACACACACACACACACACACACACACACACACACACACACACACACACACACACTCCTTCCCTCTTTCAGCTGAGTAATTTGAAAAGATGCCAGAATATTTGAGGCTAAATAGAGGGGCAAGAATTCTCACTTTCAGCTGTGGCCATTACATGAACGCTAAACCAAATGTAATCTTAGTGTGTCTACTAAGGTATTGATAATATTTTCAAAGCTGGATACTTGATCAAAAATGTTACAAGAATTTATTAATGAGTAAATAATAGTCATGTTGGCTCATTTTTATTCTCACTTGACTTCTGTTTGGTGAGATTGGTTTAGTTAAGTTTCTAAGGTTAGAACTAGAGTCAGGGAACAAATCTAAAGGATCTTAACCTTAGCTCCCACGCACATTTACTTCAATGCATCAAGGAGTTGAGATTTCAGTGAGGTGGATAATCTGCCTACTGATGTAGACTAAATCCTCTCCATGCTTGAAGACAGTTGAATGAGTTATTGTGGCAAAAAATAAAGTTTTCAAACTTAAAAATGTATTTTTGGATGGTCAACCTTCTGGCCTTTCCAAACTTAGCAAGGCTTGTCTTTAGACAATTGACTCAGTCTTTCATGACTTATTAAAAGTTTCCAGAGTTTATGGCCCCCTCACATGGCTTTTGAGAACCCAGGGTTACCTGCTTGTCAGACTAGGACTTCAGTGGGAGCTGTCTCATGATTTCTCTCCCTGCATTTCTCCATCATTACCTTTTTCTAGCTTCAAGCTTCTAAAATGGGAATATTCTGAGGCAAATTCAATCTCTGAAGGTCTTTCAACATTTAACTTTTGTCAAAGGTTTTGTTTTAAAATATCACGAGACTTCCATTAGAGTTGTCTTCTGCTGTAAATACAGCTTTATTCTCTGCCCCACCCTAATTCCTATTCCTTACTCCATGGAAGCAAATCAGAAATTCTGAGAATTATTAAATAACATAGCATGCAGTCATTTTTCAAGCCCAGCCAGCCATCTTCATTTAAGAAATAATGAGCTATTTCCAGGATGAATAGCCAAGAAATAACTTAGAGCTGAGTTTCATTATTAATTTTGAAACCAGTGGCTCCAGAGAATGGCTCTGTGAATCAGCCCAACTGCTAATCCATGTAGACAGTGGAATACAAACAGAAAATGCTATGAACTCATCATTAGAATCCTGACATATTGATGTGGCACCTGCAGCTGCCTACAGGGAGTTCCCAAAAGTGCTCCTGAATAGAGCTGACAGTTCGGTTACTTCCAAATCCTGACTGCTTGTTTAGGACCTGGCATCCAAGCCCACAAACAGCTTAGAGACCGGAAAAAATACAAATGGAGAGGGGCACACACACACACATACCCAAATACATAAACACACACACACACACACACACACACACACACACACACACACAGCTATAGCTACTTCCTCCCAGCTTTCGGAACACCACTCCAACATTCTGGATCCCAGCATAGCAGGGTGTTATTTCAAGAAGAGATGATTCAGCATCTGAGAGGTACTGGTGAGAGGCTGAGAAAGATGGGATCAAGTTGTATATACTTATCATTTTTGGTCTTGTCCCACAAACACCCACCTTTCCCCATTCACGGATCTGGGCACTGAGTGGTGGGTGTCAAGAGAGGATTTTTTTTTTCAAATCCAGTTTCTTAAGCAAAATAATTTCATAGTATAGTTGTACAGTGAGGTCACTGAATGAGTACAGAATGGAAATTTTCAAAAGCAGCAGATGGAACTCTGTTGCTTTCTCCCACAGTTCTAGAGCTAGCTAGCTTCCCAAAGAGCACAAATCTGAGATTAGAAGATGAAAGTTCAACTCTTGGTTCTTTCATTTACTACCCAATGGATATTAATCAGTTCATTTAGCCTGTCTAGTATTCAGATTTTCCATCTGAAGAATGATGGGGGTGGACCTAATAACTTTTAACCCTAGATCTATGATCACATGATATGACGGTTTATCTAAGATATTCTTGTCCATAGTGTATTCACTTCTAAGCAAAATGAGTCTTATATTCCCATCATATATCTTTTCCTCTATCAAAATCAGGCTACTTTCTTCTACTACCTCCAACTATCTACTTTCCCATATCTGTGCATTGGTATGTTCTCTCTAGAACATCGTTTCCCTGAAACTCTACCCATCTACTTCCTTCCTATCCCTCAAGGTCCAAAATGCCATCTCTACAATGAAGTCTTCTCTGATATTCTTCAACCCAATGTAATCCTCTTTCCTTTTTTTTTTTTTTTTGCTTTTTTGGAGGGCAATTGGGGTTAAGTAACTTGCCCAAGGTCACAGGTTTTTTTGGTTTGTTTGTGTGCGTTAAGTGTCTGAGGTCGGATCCAAACTCAGGTCCTTCTGACTCCAGGGCTGACACTCTACTCAATGCACCACCTAGCCGCCCCCATCCTCTTTCCTTTTAATTCCCATAGTATCTAAAGTACTTCTCTTACTGTACTTTCACAGCATGTTTTATATTACAGTTAACTGAGTAAACAATAATTAAAGTAATAATAATAATGGAAAGTAAATGGTAGTCTTTCATGTTATGATGCCACCAGAAAGCTAGATATACTTAAATTACAAATGCCAAAATGCCACCTGCTGGATATGCTTCAGTGCAGATCATACTGACCACTAAGGTGGGCAGACTATGAATGAACATGAAGTAGAATGAAGATACAAATGTATATTCCAGAAAAAAACTGAAAATAGCATTTGCCAGCTTTAAGAAAAGGCTGAATACCCCCTTTTGCCAATGAAATACTCATCTCCATGCTAGAAAATAATGTGCTGTAAATCAATTCAGGTAAACCATAGAAATGATTTCATCTTTAAGCAAAAATCAGATTAAATAAGAGTAGAAATTAAGAAATTACTTAAATTTGAAGATGAAAATGTTTAAAATGTATAAAGTTATTAACAATCTTCACAACTCCTGCTCCAGAAATTCTACTCAATAACAAAATGGATGATAAAAACAATTTTGATATCTCAAATTATTCTGAATAGGATATGGGCACACAGAATAAAATTTCCAAAAGCTTTTTTGAAGTCTAACAGTATGATCACAAACAGAAAACCAAATATACCAAAGTAGACTAAATCCAATCCAGTATTTGCTGCAACTGAGAATGAATTAATTCTTCCATGACACACAGCAGAAGATGTAAAGACATTCCAGGGTCTGCACACAACAATACACTATTTCAGCCATTACCATGGTAAGGAAAAGGTAAATCTAACTATCAAGCAATATTCCTAGGGACAATGGTAAAGCACCACTATGTCAAAACATGGTGTCAAAGTCTTTCAGGATGGCATTTAAAAACTATATCACCGTCAAGGCAACACTCCATTGAAAATTTAAGTGGGGCAGAGACAAGACAGCAAAGTAAAGGCAGGTACTCGCCTGAAATCTCCCAAATTTCCCCTCTAAATGATGTTAAAATAATGCCTCAAAATGAGTTCTGGAATAACAGAACCAGAAAAGGATGGAATGAAAAAATTTTCCAGCCCAAGACAATTTAGAAGGTTGGCAGGAAAGGTCTATCTCACTAGGGTATGAGTGGAGAGCAGTACAGTGCAGGCAAGCTAGCAGCAGACCTTGAGGGCAACTGAATCTGCAGTAGCAATGACTTCTGGAGCTCTCAGCCCACAGACATAAAAGAGTTGAATAACTGGTTACCAGGAGATTACAGGGGACCCTTTGATGGCACTGGATAGCAGGACTCTGTCGCATTGCCCATACATGGTTCCAGGTCACAATCCCAGAGTGAGGAGGAGTGCTATAAGAAGTGGGACCTGGTCACAACTCCAGGGTGGAAAGTACTTGTGGTCACTCATAGACCAAAGGATAGGCCAAGAGAGCAATGGCCAAGACTCTCCTTAGATCATACCACCTTGGAAAAACTGAAAACTTATAGACCACAAGAACTACTAACACAAAAAACCTGAAGTTTGGGACAGTGCCCTCTTTACCCCAGAAACAGAGCCCAACTTTAACATAAAGTTGAAAGTCAAGACATAGACTGGAGAAATGAGCAAACAACAAAAAAAAACCTAACCATAGAAAGTTGCAAGGGTGTCAGGAAAGATCAAAACACAAACTCAGAAGAAGACAAAAGAATCAAAGAAGCTACATGTAAAGCCTCAAAGAAAAATATGAATTGGTCTCAGGCCCTGGAAGTGCTAAAAATTATTTTAAAAATCTTAACACTGACCCATAAAAATTGAAAAACAATACTAGATAGATAGATAGATACACAAACATATAGATACACTTTATATATATATATACATACATGTATACACACATACATATTTCCATATATACACATGTATGTGTTTATATGTACATAGACAGATACAAAAACTCATGAGGGCAGATAGGTGGCACAGTGGAGAGAGTGCCAGGCCTGAAATCAGGAAGAATCATCTTCCTGATTAAAAGTTAAAATTGGGCCTCAGACACTTACTAACTGTGTGACTCTGGGCAAGTCACTTAACCTTGTTTACCTCAGTTTCTTAATCTATAAAATGACCTGGAGGAAGAAATGCCAAACCACTCCCAATCTATGCCAAAAAAACCCCTAAATGGAATCATAAAGAATTGGACTCTTAAGTTAGAAGAATCATGACTCAGTCATGACTGAAAATGACTGAATAACAACATTTTTACTATATCCCTATTTATCTACTTATTAACCATAGCTTCTTATAGTATTGTTGTTGTTAAGTTGTTTTAATCATGTCCAGTTCTTTATTGGAAACCGACCAGCAGGCTATTACAATAGTCTAGGTGTGAGTTGATCAGGGCCTATATTTCTTTTCTCTGACTCATGTTTCTTTCTACTCTAATCCATCCCCCTCCACTAATTTATCAAACTGATCATCCTAAAACACAGGTCACCCAGGTCACTCCCCCCATTCAAAGAGCTTCAGTTTTTCCCTGTTAGTACAAGGGTCAAAAATAAAACTCTCTCTATTTGACCTTTCAATCCCTAACCCCTTTTTTTCCTTTCTAGTTTTCTTATATATTACTCTCCTCCACATATTTTGGCACTGGCCTTCTTGCTGGGTGTTCAGGGAGGACTAGCACCTCTGCTGTGAGGGCTTACTGAGACCTTTTCAGGACTGCTAATCCACCTTTGGTGTCCCCCCAGTAAACCAGCTCAGCAGATGAACAATTTGTTCCAATGGCCATGGAGGTGACTGAAGCAGGTGTTGTGGAGTGTTTAGAGCTTGGTCATACATTGAAGACACCAGGGTCATTCCACTAGATCCCAGACCATCATAGGTTGTCCTGACTTTTGTCTTCCCACTAGACTTCAATGACTCCAGAAGACAGAGAGGCTGATGTCTTTGTGTAACTGCCTCACTTAAACCCAATTCACACACAAGTCAAGACATCAACTCTTGATACATTGGTCCTCAAAAATGGACAAATAACATCTTCCAACTCTGATTGTTTTGAACGACTAGCCCCCATGCCTGGAATTCTCCCCCTCCTCATCTCTACCTCCTACCTTCATTAGTTTTCCTCAAGTCTCAGATAAAGTTTGATCTATAAAAGAAGCCTGTCCCACTCTTATAACATGCCCACGGACTATATCATTTTCAAGATATTTATACATGAATTTTCAAAGACAACAGAAGACTTCCATGCTCTGAGCATGAGAAAAATTTGGTTATAAGAGATTATCATTCCTAGGTTCATGTACCAAGGTAGTGACTTCACACACTGGAATGGCATTAGTGGTAAGTCCATCTATGGGAGATGAGAAGAAATTTTCTGATAAGAACTTCATCCTGAAGTACACTTGTCCTGGAACCTTATGAATGGAAAATCTTAGATTGAAGACAACTCCCATCTTTTCAACTATACTAAATGGTCAGATAGCAGCATCCCAGTCTTTGGCCCATGTAAAAGAAGGCAAAGACATCGTAAAAATCAATCTTGGAGTGCTTTGGATCCCAGGATGATAAAACCAGCAAGATCACCCTTGTGGACTTTAACCAACTCTCATAAGTTTTGTTTTGGTTTGGTTTGGTTTGGGTTTTTTGGTCTTAACCACCAAACTATTCCTTCTATAGTTGAGGAGGACACTTCCCAATGCAGTCTGCTCTTATATCCTGTGATCATGGTGTTCTCACTTGCTACAACTCTCTTTGGGTTTCATTTCCTTTTTTCTTCTACCTGTCTGCTACAATGAAGAGTTAGATTTATGATAATCAAATAAAACCAAACCATAAAAAAGTAGTGTTTTCTCTTTTTTATAGTTCTGGTTATCCAGTCTTTGATGGAATGAATATCGTCCACTTCATGAATCTAACAGTAGTTTACTATTAGTCCTCAGTCCTCACTCCTAGATGAGTTAGGGCAACTAAATTCCTTTCACCTTTCCATCCTTCCTCCATCCACCCTCAATTTAGGAAGCAATGAGTATGCCCCTAAATGTGTAGTACTTTCTAATGTATCTTTGGGGGACTGGGGCAAAATATACATGGCCCTTTCCATTCACCTTTCCTCCAACTCTTACTATCCCCACTCTGGTGAATAGTCTTAGGCCACATAAATTAATATGAGATTTTGAGAAGCCTCAAGGAAGCACTAGAAAAACCAAAGAGAAGAAGGAGCATAAATCTAGCCATCAGGATACAATCATGAAGGGGCATGTCCCCATTGAATGTATAAGACTAAAGATTGAATTGGCCCTATGGTCCCACTCATCATGACCCATTCAAAAAGCCCTATGAATGAAAAAAAAAAACATTGAAAAGTCAGATGCCACAATTTGAGGAACCCTTTTATTGAATTCTAATTTTCCTCTCAGCCTACACATAGCACATTGCTTGCCATTTCTTTTTTTTAACTTAGCTACAGTTTTATTGCAGATTCTGCCAGAAAATGTTGTTGTTTTTAAATATATATGAGTTAACCCACCTAAGCAGAGAGAGAGCATTAAAATAATGCTTGATACTCAGCTACACGGGTCAGAGTTCCTTGGAAACATTAAAGTATGAAACACCCTGGAGAATTAAATAAGAGTTTCCTCATGGGACAGAAGTCTCCATCAAAACACAGAATAGTAAGTCTAAAAGAGTCTTGCTCAAGTGTACCCTTATTGAAATTGTCAGAATATCAGAAGACTTCTTGATTTCTCTCCTTCTTCTACCCCTATCAAACAGCTGGGCAATTCAGTTTCCAAGCACTTCTCAGGCATCTCTAGCTTCCTGTGTCTGGATGTCAAATTTTCTATTCAACTCTGTTTTTTTCCTCAAGAGTGCTTGAAAGTCTTCTATTCCACTGAATGATCATATTTTCCCCTGAAACAAGATACTCAGTTTTGCTGGGTAGGTGACCCTTGGCTTCAATCCCAGCTCTTTTGCCCTCTGGAATATCATATTCCATGCCCTTCCATCCCTCAGTGTAGAAACTTCCAGGTCCTGTGCTATTCTGACTGTGTTTCCACAGTATTGAAATTGCTTCTTCCTGGCTGCTTGTAGTATTTTCTCCTTGATCTGGGAGTTCTGGAACCTGGCTACAATATTCCTGGGAGTTTTCTTTTTGGGATCTTTTTCAGGAGGCGATCGGTGAATTCTTTCAACCTCTATTTCCCCCTCTGGGTCTAAAACATCAGGGCAATTTTCCTTGAGAATTTCTTTAAGGATGATTTCTAGGTTCTTTCTTTGATTGTGGCTTTCAGGTAGTCCAATAGTTTTTAAATTATCTCTCCTGGATTTACTTTCCAGGTCAGTGGTTTTTCCCATGAGATATTTCACATTGCCTTCTATTCTTTCATTTGTTTGGATCTGTTGAACAGCATCTTGATTGATAAAGTCACTAGCTTCCATTTGCTCCAGTCTACTCTGAGGGAATGAATCCCCTCATTGAGCTTTTGAGATTCTTTTTCCATCTGGCAAATTTGGCTTTTTAAAAAAGGCATTCTTCTCCTCATTGCCTTTCTGAGCCTCTTTTGCCATTTGAGTTAGTCTATTTTTTAAGGTGTTATTTTCCTCAGTCAGGCTATTGACTGTCATTTCATACTTTTCTTGCATCTTTCTCATTTCTCTTCCCAATTTTTCCCCCACTTCTCTTATCTGCTTCTTAAGGTCCTCTATGGCCTGTAGCCAGCTTGTATTTTCATTTGGGGCTTTTGGTGCAGGAGTTCTGACCTCACAGTCCTCCTCCATGCTTTGATCCTCTTTGCCCCTAAAATAGGAGTCCAATGTTGAATTTTCCTGTATATTTTGTTTCTTTTGCCTAGGCATGTTGCCACTTAATTACTTGATTTTGGGGCTTGCTGCCACCATAAGACTCTGGCATCAGGAAGGAGAACTTCCACCCAAACGTGGGGTCTTCACAACTTCTGAAGGTTGGGTGGCCTCTGCAAAGCCTCCACCCACTCTGGCAAATTGGATGCCCACCCCAAACCCTGCCCCCCCCCCCCCACCAGACCACAATACAGATCCAGGTAGTTTAAAGCAAGAGTGATTAACCCCCAGACTGATTGCTGAGTCTCCCTACAGTTAGCAGACCAGGAGCTAGAGCCGCCACTGATGCTGCAAAATGGCTTCTGTGCTTCATTTCTTCAGCAGCTTTTCGCCCCCAGGGGAGGAAGCCTAAGTGTTCCCCAAATACTGGTCCCAAAGTCCATAGGGCACTAACCTCTCACTTTGTCCTAGACATATCTGTGCTGATAATTCTGGAATCGCCACAGCTTCTGGTGTTCTGGGGTGCCTCCAGCAGGCTGCTGGCCCAACCGCCCTGGGACTAAAACCGCTGCTCACCCGGGCCTGGGCTTGGCTCCCAGCATGCTGTGCTGCCTGTTCTCAGAGAGCTGCGCTGGCCGCTCCCTGCAGGGCTGCTGGGCTGTCCTCAGCAGGAGGTTAGCTTCTCTGTGTCGTTCTGTGGGTGCTGGGGCTCCAGAAGTTGTTCAGAGTCCCCTTTTACATTGTTTGGAAGTTGTGTGGAGCAGAGCACCTTGGAAGTGCTGTTTCTACTCTGCCATCTTGGCTCCTCCCCCCGCTTGCCATTTCTAATGTACTTGTACTGTATGCTGCAAGCAGGTCCCAATTACTGAGAATAAAACGTTCTGTGAAGTAGTCATATTATTTGAATTTGTGGCATATTTCTAATAGGCTAGAACCAATTATCATATTTTACATAATTACAAGTTTGAATAGTATGAATTCAAATACATGTGACCACTTCACAAGATTACTTATTACTCATGATTGGGACTTAGTTGAATAGCATTCTGTTTATTGTACCCTACAGCATATTTGTAAGCTTCTTTGAGGCTTATCTAAGCCTAAAGGTAATTTATATGACCCAATGCTCTTCATCAGATTGGGGGAAAATAGGAGTTAGCAAGGTGGGTAGAAAGGGGCATTAGTGTTTGTCCCAAGCCCTAAAAGACTCAGGCTACTATGATGGTATCTAAATTTTGCATCTTCCACTAGTGCCTAGCTTTGCACAAGTAACCATATCATCACCATCATCATCACCACCACCACCATCAACACTTATACTATGCCTTAAAATTGGCCAAGTAACATTTCTTGTATATGTCCATCAACACTGCTACCACCATGGTGCAAGCCCTCAGCACCTATGCCTGGACTATTGAATTAACCTGTTGTTTGATCTCTCTGCTTCAAATCTCTCCCCACTCTAATCCGTCGACTGACAAATTATGACTCAGTTGTCAAATTGATCTTTGGGGGAAAAAAACAGATCTCATCATTTTACCCCTCTACTCAAAAAATTCTGCTGACTTCCTATCACCTCCAGGATCAGATATAAAATCCCATTGGGATTCAAAGTCCTTTATAACCTGCCCCTCCCCCCCACCACCACCACAAGCACACATACCTTTCCAGTCTTCTTATACTTCACTCACACCCATGGATTTGTAGACCCAGCAACACTGGTCTTATTCCTGTTCCTCACACAAAAGTCTGAAGTCCAGCTACAATGCCACCTTCTACAGGAAGTCTTTCTGGATCCCCATTAATGTTAATGATTGTCCTCTATGGATTGTCTTCAATTTATCCTTTATCTATCTTGTAAGTACAAAGCCCTTTGCCTGCTGTCTCCCCATTAGACTGTGACTGCCTTGAGAGTAGGGATTCTCTTTTGCCTTTCTTTGTCTCCTTAATGCTTAGTACAGTGCCTGCTATATAGTAGGTGCTTAATAAGTGCTTATTGGCTGATTTACATACATCATCTAATTTGAATTTCACTACTGTCCTGTTTCATCACAAATGTTCAGTAATGTCTGTTTGTGGAATGTCTTTTCCC